>CM061234.1:22669756-22699584 GCA_030844895.1 Ambrosia x helenae | reverse complement strand
AGACGAGGTGGTGAGAATGATGTCGTCCACATAGAGAAGGAGGTAAGCAGTGTCCGGACCGTGATGATAGTATGAATAAAGAGTTGTCAGATTTGCTTTGTGTGAAAACCCTACAATAAGACAAAGTCAGTAAATCGCTGGTACCGGCTCGTGGTGGAGCCTGCTTTAAGCCATATAAAGATTTCTTCAGTCTGAAAACATGACCCGGAAATCGTGAGTCCCGGAAGCCCATGGGCTGATGCATATAAAACGTGTTCCTCCAAATTACCATGTAGGAAGGCATTGGTGACATCTAATTGGTTAATGGCCAAAGAGCGGTGAGAGAGCCAATGTGAGAATAAGACAAATCGTTGCCGGTTTAACAACCGGACTGAAAGTGTCACCGCAATCTATGCCCACTGTTGGCTACGACCATCACAAACTAGGCGAGCGAGTCTTATACCTTTCCAAGCTACCATCGGAACGAAACTTATGTTTGAAAAGCCAATACACCGTATAACATTCATATCGGGTTGACGAGGAACTAACGAACTCCCAAGTCTCATTTTTAATAAGTTGCACTAACTAAATCTTTGCTCATGATGTGGAGCCATGTGTGGGAGCCATTCGGGTGAGGACAATGGCAACCTGTGGGGACTTGGGGATAGGTACGATAGTTGTGGTGTGGAGGTTGAATTGGTGTTGGGTTTGGTTATACCGTCCATTGCGTGAGTGCGCATAGAACGAGTGGGTGTGAGGGAACAGTGTCTGTGGTGGGCTGTGGTGCGGGAGCAGACGGATGATTGTGTTGGGCCGTTGAAGGAGGGGTGAGGGTGGGTCAAGATTGTGATGGGCTGGACCGGATGAGGTTTTGGGCTGAAGAGGTAGGATAGAGGGGGTGGGCCGAGGAGATAGGACGGACCAGCTGTTGGGCCGGCTGGGAGTCGCGTCCGTATGGAATAGGTAATGGGCCAGGTTGGGTTAGCTGATGGCGTGGGTTGAGTTGTTGAAGATGTGGGTTGGTTGTTGGGCTCGAAGGATTGGGCCAGTTATCGGAGGGTGAGGGGGTAGTAGGGTGAATGTGATCCCATAGAAGTGGATTTAGACCACTGTCAAGGAAAGTGTATGAGTCGGGTTGGGGGGGTAGTGTATAGGTGGTAGTGTAACCTCACGAATTTTCCCATTTATTTTACATTAAAGTATTTCCCGATCCATGATATAAAGTCAAATTTATTTCTAAGTATTCTTATCTTTATCCGTGCACTCTATTTTTCTAAGTTCTTTTTATCATTGTACTTAAAAAAAATCTTCAATCATGACATATGTCATATCCTAATTCTATTTATAAAATCGTCATTTTATAAGACGGTGTTTTTTTTTCTAATTCAAACTAATGATATTTTGTATTTCTTATTTAAAGCTAATCATTTTTTCCAATTACATTTTAATCTCAAATAAGGAAGATAAATTCGTTTCAAAATAAATATATATATATATATATATATATATATATCAAAGCCTTGAGTCATAGTCAAAGTCCTGGTCAAAGTCCTAGTCAAAGTCTTAGTCAAACAGTCAAAGTCCTAGTCAAATAGTCAATTAATCATAAAACCTTACTTTATGGTGTTGACCAATTTTAATGACTAATTGAATCCAAAACTAGTATAAAAACCCACCTATGAACCATTACACTTGCCACCTCTAAATCGATTGTTTCAATCCGATTAAATTTTCCCTCATACTTTTCTTCTATAGTCTATTACTTCTACAATTGAAGCTTTGATTATAAGCTCTTGTAATTGGCAACTTTGGGGCTACACATATTTTTTTCTCGAGACTTAATACTTTGCTAAGGTGAGTTTACGTAACCATGTTTATGCGATTCTTTATACTTGCAACATTATACTTAAGCAATTCTACATACATGTCTAGTTGTAAAACTTTAATGCCTCATAACAACAACAGTTTCAACGAGTTTCAACATTACATAATCATTAGCTATGGCCAAGCCGGCGATACTCAATAATAAATCTATTGGATTGACAATCCCACCTAGATTCGTTGACCATCTTTTATGGGGAGCGCGGGTGATTGTTATCGTTCCAACATAATATTAAGGTGAACCGTGGATGACGGGATGGACCTAAACTAGTCGGAGGTTTGATTATGTCGATTCAACATTTCATGTTTATTCATGTAGACTTAAACTTACGATAGACATATGAATTGCTAAACTTTTATACTTAAACTTAATTGTTTGACATGGCTTATGTATTCTCACCAACTTCTAGTTGACCCCCCCCCCCCATTTTTACAAACAACAGGAAATAATGATGCGTGAAGACTAGAGAGCTAACATGAGGAGATATTTGAAGCTTTGTTTGATTATTTGATGTAGATTTAATGTAATTCAATATTGTAATGAAATAAAGGATTATTTAAACTTGTGTACTACCATGAGCTACTAAACAATCATTCTTACGTGACACCTCGATGTTTCCGCCATCGGTTGGGGTGTTACAGATTGGTATCAGAGCCTTGGTTATAGGGAATTAGGTTATTAGAAAAAAAAATAATCTAGTCTATAACCATAGGATTTTAACCAGTACTTGCTTATTTTACTTGCAACCTTACTTGTTTCTGTTTCTCTATCCTACTTCTTATCCTTACTTTAGTCCCTACAAGAAGAGTGCTATCCATCACAAGATCTACTCTTAGACTAGTAGGACAAATCCTCAGGTTTAGCCTGAACCACCTTGAAGATCTCGTCGAAGTTCTAAATTTTAATAACGAACACGTGCAATCTGGAAGGGTGAACGCCTGTATTCTGAGTTTTCTGTCTAGGACTGGCATTGCGCATAAATCCCAATCAAACGAGGGACCCGGATGCCTACCTGGGAATTCTCGGGATGAGTGTTCACTTATAGGCTAAAGCATGTCTTCATTATGTTATTAGAATCTAAAAGTTTTGATAAGTCAACGTTTTCGTTTATTCGTTTTAATTAATGAATAAATGATTACACTCACTTTCCTTAAACTAAGCTCTAAAATCTCAAAATTTTACAGCTTAAATCAATCTCATTTCATAACCATCTATGGATTTCACAATCACACTTCACCTTACCATCTTAGCCACTTTTTAAATATTCAACACCCTACCCAAATCATATTATTTCATTTCTCCACATGTTACTTATTTTTAAAAACTATAACCTCATACCTTAGCACAAACTAAAGATTTCTAAATCTTGTTGTATTTTCATTACCTAGTAACTTTACAAAGTACATATTTTTATCAAAAGATGTCCTCGAACTTAAATTCAATTGTTTATTTATTGACGTAACAAACAATTTTCTATATAATGCTTTAAACTATTAAAAATCACTTAATAGAACCCTGATCTTCAAAACCCAATGTCATGTTTGAAATCTCCAACTAACGGGAAGATTTTAATCAAAGCCCACTTAGCTTGTACTATTTAACAACTTTTGCTTTATGTATAAAACCAATTTTGAAAATAAGATTTTTTTTTATCCATAGGAATAATATCTAGTCTCTAAATTTTCCATCGACACTCACTCATTTTCAACTTGTACAAATTTTTACAATATTTGGCATATACCACAATCATGTTTTATTATACACTTGATTATAACCTTTGATCCAAACCCCAAAATTTACACTACTACATAATCTCCTTACTATAAAATAAACCCTTTATCAACTATCTTCACATTCACTATCTCTCACAACCTTGATTCTGCTTCAAGATTTTTCATCATCCTCTCAAGAACTAAATTTATATCCTTCACCTTCTCAACCATGAACTAGTTACCCATGATAACCAAACTATTGAAACTTGATTGTGTGTTGCATCAAACATAATCCTTAGTTATACATGAGGATTCGACTATCTACCATATTTGAACATTTGAAACTAGAATTCATGGAATATAAACTATTTACTATAGACACACCTAGAGTCATTAACCTTGTCTAGGGCAACTCTATTACAACTCACATGCTATACTTGATACTTGATTGCTTACATGTACATATTATCAATTTGCAATTTATGTGTGTGTGTAAATTGGTACACTTAATCAAACAACTGATAGAGGATGAAGTACTTGCTCAACAGTTAGTAGAGTACCAAATAACCTACTCAACGATTGGTAGAGGTCATCATGCCTGCTCAACAGTCGGTAGAGGCCCTACAACCTGCTCAACGACTGGTAGAGGCTATCGTACCTGCTCAACAATCGGTAGAGGTTCTTACTCACTGACTGGTAGAAGTCTTTTTCCTGCTCAACAGTTGGACTTATTTTTGGATACATTGTATACAATTTAATCACAAGGTTATTTTGCATTACTTACATGTGTGTTTTGAGTCATAGAAGGACACAAACCCTAATGTAAGGTAAATTGGTGATTGCGGTCTGGAACGTAATCATGAATTTTCAGGTACATTAAGGTGGTGTGAAATTCTATCAAGGTTTTCGGTAGAGAAACTAATTATAAACTCTAGTTACCTGGTAGTTCATTTAGCCTTTCTATAGTCCATCAACTCATGCATTTCTTTTAGGATTTCTAAAACTTAAGATTCTTATTCACCTTGCGATTCCAAGACACACCTAATCCTACCCTTAAAACTCACAGATAACAAACCTCTTATCCAAATTATTCGAAAGCAGATTATTTTATAAATTCATGTCGTGCCTTAACCCAAAATTTTCAAAACCACGGCTGCCTTAATTTCTACCCAACCATCCTCAAACCTGTGTTTTTAAATAACTTCGGGACGAAGTTTCTAAAAGTAGGGGAGACTGTAACCTCACGAATTTTCCCATTTATTTTACATTAAAGTATTTCCCTATCCATGATATAAAGTCAAATTTATTTCTAAGTATTCTTATCTTTATCCGTGCACTCTATTTTTCTAAGTTCTTTTTATCATTGTACTTAAAAAAAAAATCTTCAATCATGACATATGTCCTATCCTAATTCTATTTATAAAATCGTCATTTTATAAGACGGTGTTTTTATTTTCTAATTCAAACTAATGATATTTTTTATTTCTTATTTAAAGCTAATCATTTTTTCCAATTACATTTATAATCTCAAACAAGGAAGATATAAATTCGTTTCAAAATAAATATATATATATATATATATATATATATATCAAAGCCTTGAGTCATAGTCAAAGTCCTGGTCAAAGTCCTAGTCAAAGTCTTAGTCAAACAGTCAAAGTCCTAGTCAAATAGTTAATTCATCATAAAACCTTACTTTATGGTGTTGACCAATTTTAATGGCTAATTGAATCCAAAACTAGTATAAAAACCCACCTATGAACCATTACACTTGCCACCTCTAAATCGATTGTTTCAATCCGATTAAATTTTCCCTCATACTTTTCTTCTATAGTCTATTACTTCTACAATTGAAGCTTTGATTATAAGCTCTTGTAATTGGCAACTTTGGGGCTACACATATTTTTTTCTCGAGACTTAATACTTTGCTAAGGTGAGTTTACGTAACCATGTTTATGCAATTCTTTATACTTGCAACATTATACTTAAGCAATTCTACAAAATATACAATATATCGCTATTAGAAGAGAACTAGAAAATCCATAGTGAGTCGTGGGAGAAATGTGTATTTTTTTTAGGTAACGAAGGAACTTCAACCTAAATTTAAGAAAGCAATGTGCTTCGTTAAAGAATTATATATGTAACTTTTCCTTTGTGCCTTGATGAGCTTCATCCTGGACCAAAGGGGAGAGTGCAAGCATTTTATTCTACCTGTTTTTTATGGTGTGGAGACCACCATAAAAGTTTCACCATACAATTAGTCAAACCTTCCTGTGGATTCGGGCAAGATAATATAATTTATTAATTAAAGTGAACTTAACGTATTTTCCAATAGACAAACGTATAAAGGTTAGATAAATAAAAATATTTATTAAAATTTTTAACCCTTAAATAATCAGTTAATTATCGTAGTTATGAGAAAAGAAAAGGCACCCACATATATGTTCCTCCTTATATAACACTTAATATTTTGTCATTCTGTCAATGTGGGATAAGTTAACAAAACTTAATTTATTGTGTGTTTGTTCCGACATATAACTTTCAAGTCTCAGTATCTCATTCATCTTTCTATTTTGGATGTGGTTTTGTTCGTTGTCATACTCTGATCATAATGTAGTACACAAACCCATAAATAAATATTTATATTTCTAAAATATAGATACATTTATTTAAATTCAAAATTAGTGAAAAGTTATTTCACTATCTTTCCAAAAAAATGCCACATGATCTGATTAGGAACATGATAAATAATATGAAAAAATATTGCCAAAAGTTAATAAAGTCTTAATTAATACATTAATCCATAATCCTCAATATGTTTTTTTTAAGGCAACTTTCATAAAAACAAACACACAACGTCCTATCTCCAAGGCAGAGATAGCCACAAACAAAGTCAATTACATAACGTCAAAATAAAACGATTGCCACCCCTTCCGGTTCACATTCTCACCCTTTCCCCTACTATTAAACCAAAGGAAATTGAGGGACTTAACATCTGAAATCACTTGAGTTATCGTCACATTAGTCGCCTTGAAAACCTTCTCATTTCTAGCCTTCCAAATTCGCCATATCGTTAACACCAAGATGCCGCAAATAATCTCCTTATTTGGCTGCGAGTAACCCAACTGCTCCGCAACAGCTTGCACATCCTGGATCGAGAACAAAAAGATCGGAGGAATGTGACACCAACGAGCGATCCCACTCCACAACCCATCGGCAAAGCAACATTAAGGAAAGAGGTGATCGGCCGTTTCTTCTGCTCCTTCGCAAAAGGCACAAACAAAATCACCCACATGAATATTCCTTCTTCTAAGAGCTTCCTTCGTAGGTATCCAATTTAAGCACACTCTCCACGTAAATAAATTGCACTTAGCGGGCAGCCATTTAACCCAACGAACCACATTAATCTGCTCCGCAAGAAGATGATTACTGACCTATTTTTTTGTGTCCTGCACCGAAATGTTCTGCATCAAGTTTGAGTTCCAAATCCATGAATCAGTGTGAGAATGCAGCTCTGTTCCAACAGCCAGCCGAACGCACTCAATCAGATCAGAAATTTCCTATATCGATTCTGGATACCTCTTCATACATAATCCTCAATATGTATGAAAGTAAAAAACTTATAAAGTCTTAACTAGTAATTCACACCATATATTAGAATATATTAATGTTACAAGTGATTGAACAGTAACATTGAAATGAACAGTACCGATTCAACCATGTCTTAAATAGAATTAGATATGAATCAGGTTAAGATTGTGTGTGTGTGGTGTAGTGGTTAGGCTGTTCTTGTGTTAGCAGGAGGATGCAGGTTCGAGCCCGGCATGTGGCACCGGCCGGTTTTTATAAATTTTTTATCATGTAACACTTGACCCGAGCCCGAACCCCAGCAGACCACAAGCAAACCCGGACCAAAACCAAACCATACCCACCTGACCCGAGCCCGAACCCCAACAGATCCGAACCCGAGCTGAACAACAACCATAACCATAATCGGACCACCTACAGCTGACCACCAAGATCTGCCGCCGCCGCCACCTCACTAGCAACAACCACCACAACATCTCCGCAGCCACAACCACGAACCCCCATCTCGTCTTGACAAAAACCCGACCCATCACCTCTGATTCTTGATGTTCATACCCGATCTGCTCTCTTCTTGGGCCTGGAACACGATGCCGCCACTGTTGCTGCCGTTTTTTCTCGTGTTTTCCGGTTCAAAGATCTGCGCCGCCACCACCCAAGCTTGGTGGTGGCCGGCTGCTTCTGAAAGGAAGGAGAGAGAGGGACGTGCGGGGAGAGGAAGAGAGGTTTAGAGAGAGAGAGAGAGTTGCAGAAGTTCTAGAGAGAGAGAGAGAGAGCATAGCGGCTGCACAAAATGAAGAAGAAGAAGGATAAGTTTCCTTTTATACCTAGGGTTAGGGTTAGGTAGGTAGATACCGCGTATCGAACCCGTATCAACGCAAAATGCCTCGGTTTCTATTCTAGGCCCAATAATAAATTATAAAAAGTAGTCGGTTTTGTTCGAAATACAAAACCGAGCATAAATATAAATATTTTCGATGTCCGACGCATGTTTTCAGAACACGCGTTTAAATCGCGTTAATTTAACCGGTCGCAGTTTCGATTGTAAAAATGATCAGTAAACTTCCGAAACTTAATAATTAGAAATATTTGTAATAAATATTATTAATGTAGCAACTGATTGAACAGTGCTTTTGAAATGGATTGAAATTTACTTTTTGGTAACTGATAAAAAAATATTCATACAGACCATTGTAGTATTTTTATCATGTAACAAAAAGTCTAATGTGGTATAGGATGGTGCTTAATGCTTAATACGATTACTTTTTTAATTATAAATTTACCTTCCTTGCCAATAAAATAGAACAGATTTACTTTTTAGTTATATTTCTTAGCTTTTATGCCAATAAAATATAGGAAGAGACAACACTAAGATATAGGTATTAGACGATTTCATTTTATTTACTATTTGTATTTGAGCTTTGATTTTTATTGATAAGAAAACTATTATTTTTTTCCCATAAAAGGTTTTTTTAGATTTATTAGTTTTTTGGTCCGCGCAAAAACTGATAGAAACAACCATTACAAACACAAAACCAAAACACGCGTAATCATCATGCATATTAAAACGGGTAAGCACAGCCATTGCGAACACGTAACCAAAACGCGCACCGCGCGTTGATTAATCACCCTAGTTGTATTTAAAAATTAAAATATAAATATGTTTAAAATGATATCAACGTCTTAACATGTGTATAAACTGTTTAGAGACAATTTAAACAAGTCGACCTGTTTAAAACACAAAACCTAATAAGCTTAAACAAAAAACCTATTAATTTCATGTTTTACATCGTGTAAATTGGTGCACGTCGGAAATAGTTAGCCTTGCAAATTACTCATTAGACTATGTGTTGTGGCTCACCTCTAGCCAACACTTTAACCTATCCAAAAAAGACAACTAGGCGCTGACGTGGCACTGGCTAAACTGTCATTCCTGCTCATTTGATCCTGTTGTGGCTTACCTTGAGCGATAACTTTATCATGTTTTTTTTTCTTTCTATTTTTTATGTTTTTTTGTATAACACTACATTGCATAAATATTAAAATAAACATTACCTAAATATTAAAAACCATAAAATAACATCACACCAAAACATCACATATATATTAAAAAAGATAAATAAATATTAGAAAGATAGAACTACAAGGATAGTCCTTATGGTTTATAGAATGTAACATCTTAGGGTACTAACTTTATTTTTTAACATGTTAAGGGTTTATGGTTTCAGTTTTGTAACATGTTTGGGTACCAAGGCCAACTCCATTAGTTTTTTTTGTTAAATTTTGATAAAATGACTAAAATGCCCTATTATAACTATATATTCTTGTAATTAACTCTATTTGATTACAAGGATAATTTTTGCAACTTATTGAAATTAGAATTTATAAAAATATATTAAAATAAATAATTATACTTTTTGTGTTTTAGTATCTTTTTATAAAAAAAAAATTATCCATATAAACCACTGTCTATGAGCGTAACTCGTATATGTTATCAAGCACCACGTCACCTCTTATCTCCACCTCCATTGCTGCCATGCGTTATCTATATTTAAAACGCATAGAGTTGATGTGTTGCTTAATGTAGAATTAACTATTAATATTATTAAAGCACATAGAGTATGTATAATTATTTAATTTAATATATTTATATAATTTAAAGTTTTTAAATAATATTAATCGATAATTCTATGTATTAAAAATATAGACGACCTTGTCAAATATAGATAACGTGTGACATCAATGGCAGTGAAGATGAGAGTATACGTGGTGCATAATGGCAAATACGAATTAGGCTTGTTGGCGATGGTTTACGTGAATAGAAGTATTGTTTCATAAAAAATATATACTAAAACATACATATTATAATTATTTAATTTTGTATATTTTTATGATTCAAAATTTCTAAGTTTTAATAATATTAATAGATAATTCTATATATTAAAAAATATAGTTAACCTTGTCAAACATAGATAACGCATGGCGACAATGGCGGTGGAGATGAGAGTTGACGTGGAGCTTGATGGTAGATACAAATTAGGCATATCGGCGGTCGTTTATATGGATAAAAGTATTGTTTTATAAAAAATATATTAAAATGTGTAGAGTATAATTATTTAATTTAGTATATTATTAAAATTTTAAAATTTTAAATTTAATAATATTAATAGATAATTCTAATTTCAATAAAATTGCAAAAAGTATTATTGTAAATCAAATAGAGTTAATTACAAGAATGGTCCATCTAGTTATTGTTGGGCATTTTAGTCATTTTATCAAAACTTAACTAGAAAAACTAACGGAGTTAGCCTTAGTACCCTAACATGTTACAAAACTGAAACCATAAACCATAAACCCTTAACATGTTAAAAAATAAAGTTAGTACCCTAAGATGTTACTTTCTATAAACCACGGGGACTATTCGTGTAGTTCTCTCTATTAGAAACGCGACTATTGTTGAAAGCGTGGTCTCATAGCTCTCCAAACCGCAACTCTGTGGTAGTCATCATTGTGTATGACACGATACTGGGTACGTGCCTCCTCAATCGCCTCGTCTTCGTTTAAACCCGGATTGTCGTTCAACACACTCACAAAGAACCGCTCAAATATTGTGCACTTCGTCAGTAAAGATGCATATTTTCCATATATCGCGTCCCTTGAACGAAAGTTCTCACCCATTTGTTGATGGAATCTAGTCATAACCGCGCTCCAAAAAGTTTTCGTTCCCTCAATTCCTACTTCTTGGATGGCAATATAAATGTTGACCAATGCGAGTTCTTCCTCCATGTTCTAACTTCGTGGCACGATTGGGTTTTGTGGGGGGTGGGATTGGATTTGGATTTGGGTTTTCATTTGCCATTTGGGATCGATTTGTTGAAGATGATTTTTTTTTTTTTTTGAATAAAAATGTTTGGTAGAAAAAAGGGTGTTTGATAACATATATATATATGTATATATATATATGTACAATTTTTTAAACAAATGACCGTTGACTACTAACCAACGACTACTTTTTTAAATTGTTCTCGTTAGCTCATGCGAGCTAGCTCGCTTGGCCTCGCTCGCTGCAACGATCATCTAAGTGTGTTATGGAAAACACGATCCACGTGACCATGTTTGTGGCTCGCGGTGTGACGCTCGCACGTCAAAACACATTGTCTTACATTGGACATTTTTATGGCTTATTAATTAAAATAAAAAAATGTTAAATACACTTAAAAATTAAAGTCGGCAGAAGAGGGGTTTAGTGACGTATATAAATACGAATATAAATCTTCTGTGAAAACCTTGTGGCCGTCACTTTCCTCTAGGGTTTCAATAGAAGCCGTATCTAGGAAGTTTGTTTGTAACCTAGAAAACTTGTTTTGTTGACGAAAACCCATCATGTCGTTCGATTTCTTTATACGTGATGCTTCTACCAACCGTACCCATGACGTTTTTCTAAGCTTTAAATTCGAAGATAACTATTTACACTTTCGGGATCGTGGCATAAAAAATGAATCAACTTTCACTTGGTGCCTAGTTCCCGGTGATACCGGTATGCTTCTGTTTCTAGTTATAACCTAATCGTTATTGATAGCCGTTCAATGTTTTCATATGAGATATTATCAGCTTTTGGAATCTAGTTAGATTCAATTTCACAGTGTTTTTAGTGGGTTTTGCTTATATGATACGAAAATAAATCAACAATTTATAAATGATTTGCTTTTTCATTGATTAATTGATAAACGTGTATGATGCTTATTTGGTTAGAAATGAATCTGGAATTTGTTGTTTCTGAATCATTAATTGATAAAATGTATACATTGCTGTTTGGAAAAATGAACTTGATTTTCTCCCTGCTCGCAAATGGTTATCCATGTGGCATTTGCTTTTAATGATATGCATGGTTTAAAAAAACGGGTGAGGCGTACGCCTCAAGGTGCGTCTCGAGGCGAAACTCTATGCAAACGAGTCTGAGGCACGCCTCATGGGGTTCAAATTGTACTTATGCCTCTAAGGGTTGAGGCGTTAAGAAAATGTGCGCCTCGGGTGGTTTAGGGGGTTTTTTTATGTGTTTTAGACTTTTTTGGTCAATTATTTTATTTTTGATGTGTTTTTTTTATGTTTTAGACTTTTCTAGGCCAGGTATTTTATTTTTTATGTCACATAATTTTTATATTTATTTTTGACTACGCCTCATGAGGTGAAGGGAAAACGCCTCGAGGCTCGTTTCCGTTCTTTTAAACTTTGATGACATTTAGCTTTGTTGCTAGTATCTTAGGTTTTTAATGGCACTTCGCTACTTTGTGTATGCCATATTTGCTTGACACCCTTTTAAGCACTAGGTGGAAATCCCTTTCAAATGATACCGTGCTCGTTTTGTTTGATGATTATGCAATGGTGACAATGCATTGATGTTGTTCAATTCCTCACACTTTGTTTGATGATTAAGCAATGGTAACAATGAATTTGTTTCTTTCAAACATGACAGTTTTTTGTTTTTTTGTTGAGTATAAAGCAAATCTAACATCAATATTTCATCTGGGCCTCTCACAAAAACATAAATGGGCATCTTTTGCTTACACATACAAACTTAATTATAGGGGTATTGGATTTTAATAATCCAAACTTTCACTCATTAACCAACAAGAATTTATACTTCAAAAATTATCTACAACAATCCCAACTTTTAGGTAATTTTCCTCTAGTGAACATTTTTTAATCGATGCCTAACCCACTTAGTGGGTGATGCCAACTTGTAAAGACTATGTAGTACATAGTGGCAAGAAATGGTAGTGTACTAGAGTCTGATGAAGGCCACACGAGAGGGGGATCAATTGTAGCTACGAGAAATTTATTTGCAGACAACGATGATGACTACAGGGAGCGTGATAGGAGATTTCATAATACATATATTTTTTGTTTTCAAATATTTTAAATATGATATTCAATTAACTGTTTTCGATGCTTACTTTTTTGTAACTATAGATATCAATGAAGAACAAGATGCCGCTGAAACTGATGATATTGAAGACATAGATATGAATGAAACTTATGAAGAACAACATGGTTTGTGAAGATGATGGAAATAAAGACATGGATGATTTAGAAAATGAGAACGATGAGCTGGTTGAAGAAGAGCTTGAAGTTTCACAACCAGAAAATGAAGAGTATGAAGTTCCACAACCAGAAAAATGAAACAGGTTTATTTGATTTTACTTGATTGCTTGTTTTTTTTTCTTAATACATATATTGTGTGACACATGATGAATATATAAGAAACTTATAATAACACTAAGAAAACATACAGACCTAATATATTGTCTTTCAATTTATAAAGTTTTTAATGTATAGATGTAAATCATGTTTACTTTTTGTAGTTCGAAATGTACGTAAAAGAGTGACACGATTAAATTATTTATTTCTTATACGATGTGGCAAGATGAAGTAGAGAAAAATTACCTAATGGAGACATGTGCAAAGGTGTAAAAAGTAGATCGTGTGTATGTGTGTGTGGTGGTTGAGATAAGGTTAGATGATGACACGTTTGCAACTTGATATCTTTACAAAATGCCTAACAACCATATCACCTCTAATGAAAGGTCTTATACTTTTGGTCTGAGGGTATACTCAAATTTTTTAGCTTGCTATGCTACCATTAGGAAACATGATGTAGGTTTGTAACCAGCCTTACCCATCTTAGAGTAATGTAGCATCTCGTAACTACATGTGGGGACAAAGGAAATTACCATCCTGTGCTATAGTGACTTATGTTTTGTGATATTCAGATCAGATACCTGGAACATTGCAAGAAAAGAGGTTTTGCATCTTGTTATATCTGGTCATGTCCTCTTATAAAAGGCGAAGATTATATTTTCCGCTGCCATCCCAAGACTCAAAAGACACCAGAGAAGACTAAGCTACGCCAGTGGTATGCAAAATTATTTTTTAGTGACAACCTGTTCGGGAAAACTATTTGTTTGATGGTTTTAATATGTTTATGTTCATAATCTTACGCGAGGTTATTTATCATGAAGGTACAAGTTAATGATCAAGAAAGCAATGGAAGACGGAATTGTGGTCGACCAGACTAATTTATACAATGAATTTTTCACTCCATCAAGTCAACGGGGTGTGTTCGGGCCAAGAAATGAATATTCGGTTCATGTTCAGGTACATATGTCTTAACAATATATTATGGTTTTGTGTTAGCTCGGACTTGCCAACCTACAAACACAATTCGTTTAACACCCCTAAATTGAACCCATCCTTTAAAAGTCCAAACACACAGGCCCACTCTTAAACCATTGGATATGAAAATAGGTGTTACAATTTTGATCGAATCGATATTCATCCCATTAGCAGCAGTTTCAAAATTAAAATTAGCGGCAATTACCTTAAAATAATTTAGTTTCCCTATCTACTATCAAACCGCAAAGCGCAATTCTAATTTTCGGTCATCCCATTAGACTTTACTGTGAATTTCAAATTCGCTCCCAAATAAGAAACTACAAGTGAAGGGTTTTTTTTTCTTTGCATTTCTTTTAATATGCCCTAAGATTTGATATCATATTATGTTGTGTTTATATGTATGCATATATCTTTGTTCATACTTCATGCTGTTCAAGTGCCATTTTATCTGTTGAACCTGTTAATGTGTTTGGAGATCGAAAAAAACAATGTTAGCGTATTTCCATTTATTGGACTTATTTGTTCCATTTGTTTATGGTACTTATTGCATTTTTTTGTTGATCTTATTTGCTTTGTACATTGTTTATTTTGTATTGCTTGAAGGCTAAAGTTTTTTTTGTTATGTTGTCTAAAAGTGAAAACTTTGAAGATGTGCATCAACTACTCAGATGAAATGCTTCAACCAAATTGACTTTTATAATTATGTCTTAAAACTATGGATAGTATTGAGCAAACCTTTTAAGTTGCATGAACTTGTTACATTATACAATTTGATTTATTATTCCTATCATTATATTGATTTATGAGTTTGATTGTTTAATGATACATAAAATGATGTAAAGCATCTTTGATAAATATATAAAAAATTTTGACATTGAAGGCAACTTAATCACCTTCACAAGTAAACTTGTTGCTTCTCCTGAGTGTTTCTACATATTACATATGTTATTTGCCTAAAGCATCAGTAGGTGGGTAGTCTCATATAAGATGAAAAGGAAGCTTATTTTAAGGTCAAATCAGATGAAAACATTATTTGTTTATTAAAATTGAAAAATAATGGATGGAATTGTTCGCGTGTCAAACCAACCTGACCTGACGTATTTTATCCCAACAAGTTTTGACCTATTTTCTATTTTACTCATCTTGCCACCTAATGAGGCTAACATTTGCTTCATGGTCGCCACAATTGTATGTTTTAAAGACTATGCAGTACATAGTGGCACATAATCTTTTGACTTTAGGTGGTAATCCAGCTTGAACAATCATTGTTGTTAATAAAAATAGCTATTGAATAATATATTCAATACTTCTAAATTTATAATGGAGAATGGTATGTTTGTGTATGTCTAGTAAAAATCACCAGAGTAGGGCCAAATGGTATGTTTAAATTTGCAAGGCGTTTACAGTTTGGTAATTATGACAGCAATGCATACCTTATGTACAGATGAATGGCCAGTATTTTGTTTTATATTTCAGAATATATTTTATGTTTCTCATGATAAATATATTTATGAATAATCCAAATTGTTATTTGACCAACAGGTATTCTTTTGTTAAATTTGATATTTAAGTTGGAGATGTTAATAGTACATCTGATGTAGTGACAAATTTCTATATTTTCTGTTTATGATACCAATAACTGCATATTACAACACAATTTGTGTCGTTAAGTTTTATTTGCAGAGCTTGGTAACTTAAAAACCATAATTTAGGATTCATAAAATTAACATTTTTCTTATTTTCATGTTTCTTGCCCATATTCTTCGAATGAATGTTAGTTGAGTTGAGAATTATGGATGATCTGTTGAAGTATTAACTATAGCTAAGTTACTATCATTTTGTATGTAATCATAAATCTAGTTAAGAACAGAGGTTGATTAAGCCTAAAATATGTTTAATGATCACAAGTGGCAAGTTTTCGGAAATAGAGTCTAGTAAAAGAATATAGGGGAGTTTCCTAGTCCAAAATATGATTAATGATCACAAGTGGCAAGTTTTCGGAAATAGAATCCAACATGCGTTTTTTTTTTTTTTTTTTTTTTTTGCGCCTTGTGCCTAGGCCCCGAAGAGGCCTTAGTGTCTTAAGTGAGCCTATCGCCTTTGACAACATATTATGGTGTATAATGCTTTGGGCAATCTGATAAGATTTTTTTTTGTTGTTGTATACACTAGTAATGGAAGATAAGAGTATGCAAGGCCAAAGCTCCACAAGACATACGAATGATTATGAAAAGAGTAGAAGATTGAGGATTCAAGAGAACCAACAAAAATTACAAGCTTTGGGAGTGAAAAATACTGCTAAGTCTTTGACAAGTCTAGCAAAGAGTGATACAACAAAGAAAAAGAAACCAATGGATACCAGCGATAAAAGATGCAGACTATATGCTTGGCTCTGACTTTGATGTTGATGCTGAGCAAGATTAGTTAAAAGAAGCTGCTACAAAAAATCTCTAAAAAGATCCTATTAACAAATTTGGATAATACAATGTCTTTTTTGTTTGTTTTCTAATAATTCAACCTACGGAAACATTCAAAATATATTGCTCCACAGTCCATGAATAGATATGCTTATTTAGCACAGAAACGAGTCATTGCTTCGAATGTCTCCCGTGTGCTAACATTTTCAAAATCTCCTATGTAAAAGAGACAAGAAGGAGGGCAAGAAATAGTAGTGTACTAGAGTCTAACGAAGGCCACGCGGAGGGAGATCAATTGTAGCTAAGAGAGTTATTTGCAGTTGACAACGATGATGACTACAGGGAGCGTGACAAGAGATTTCATGGTACCTATATTTTTTTCTTTTCAAATATTTTATATATGATATTCAATTAGATTAAGTCTAGATTCAATTAACTGTTTTCGATGCTTACTTTTTTTAACTATAGATATCAATAAAGAACAAGATGTTGATGAAACTGATGATATTGAAGACATAGATATGAATGAAGCTTATGATTTATGAAGAACACGATAGTTCTGAAATGATGGAAATAAAGACATAGATGATTTAGAAAATGAGAACGATGAACTGGTTGAAGAAGAGCTTGAAGTTTCACAACCAAAAAATGAAGAAGCGTATGAAGTTCCACAACCAGAAAAATGAAGCAGGTTTATTTGATTTACTTGATTGCTTCGTTTTTTTTTTCTTAGTACATATATTGTGTGACACATGATGAATATATAAGAAACTTGTAATAACACTAAGGAAACATACAGACCTAATATATTGTCTTTCAATGTATAAAGTATTTTTAAAGTATACGTGTACATTATAAATCATGTTTACTTTTTGTAGTTTGAAATGTACTTAAAAGAGTGACACGTTCAAATTACTTATTTCTTATAAGATGTGGCGGGATGAAGTAGAGAAAAATTACCTAATGGAGACATGTGCAAAGGTGTAAAAAGGAGATCGTGTGTATGAGTGTGTGGTGGTTGAGATAAGGTTAGATGATGACACGTTCGCACCTTGATATCTTTACAGAATGCCTAACAACCATATCACTTCTAATGAAAGGTCTTATACTTTTGGTCTGAGGGTATACTCGAATTTTATAGCCGACTATGATACCATTAGGAAACATGATGTAGGTTTGTAACCAGCCTTGCCCATCTTAGAGTAATGTAGCATGTAACTACATGTGGGGACAAAGGACATTAGCTCTTTGGCAACCTTACAAATTAGAAATTACTTTTTGAAATAGAACTAAGATCAGACTTTAAATGCTAAGTTAGTTCAAATTACTTATTTCTTATTAGACCTTATATGCATTTGAGTGGGCTGTTTTTACCGTATTGTAAATTACTTGCTTGGTTTTTTTGTAGTGTGTCACAAACATGTGCAATTGCTAATGGAAAGGATAGACATTGAAAGCGATGGTGACAATCAAGTTGGAGAGACATCAAATGCTTTAAATTTCTAAAGAAATAGTCGCTTGGCTTTAAGTGTTTGAAGGCGAAATGGCTGCATATTTAGTCTTGGTAGCACAAACATACATGTTATTAAAACTAGAAATGATTCGGTTTAACGCGCTGCAATGCGTGCGGGGTATACACCTAGTTATTATATAGCTCCAAGATTGAAATCCATGCAGTACAACAGGAACTTCACCATGAGATTGTATTCTATTGGCGACTTGTGAGGCAACCACAAAGTCATGAGTTTCATGTTGAAGTGTTTACTTCCTGCCTTACAACTCCCACCAAGACCGCATTGAGATTGTGAATTCTTTCAAATTGTTTTCATACCATTGACATTAGAATTAATATTAGAGGTTGCTAGATGGGTTGGTTGGTTACGCCTTAAAATGGTATTTGGCCAAATGGTCACCCAGATGGCAAAAAAGAGTGGTATGGATGTGTTGGCCAGGTCAAAACAATTACCTTTTTGGTGCATGTTGACTTTATGCAATGAATGATGATCCATTGACCTACATAAATATGAATATCAAGGAGTAGTCACGTGGTGTTGAAGTTATGTTGGAATGGTAAATAGAGAATTAGATATATGAAAAACTTGTGTTTGTGATAAATTTCTCTTACTAAGGTGGAAAGTCAAACTGGAGATGATTATAATTTTGATAGCAAGGGTTCGGTTGCTAATGATAAATTTCCCGATACTTTTGGTGTTTATACACGTAAAGAGCCATTATTTTTTAACACTCAAACGGAGGGGGTGATTGACTAATGAAGCTATCTTACGGGAAGTTCAAATTGAAACAAATATTATTAAAACAATAGATAATTTGGTTTCTATATAAAAGGAAAATATAATTAAAATAATGGATTACGTGGAATCCATGTATACAAGTTTGGATGATTTGGGTGACACTCAAGGGATAGTATGTGCATGTATAAATTCAAAACTGTGTTGGGACCATGGAAAAACAAATTGGTGAATCTGTTTCTAAATCGTCATTGAACAAAAAACAATTCAATACTCCTTTTGACCCTGGTGGTATCAGTCAAGAGCGGGGCGAGACGGCCTATGAATTTGTCCCGTTTGGGTGGGTCGTGATAATAGTGTTGAAGAATAGGGTTGATGTTCCTTTTAACCTAGGAGGTTTTGATCCGAAAGCAAAATTTGAGGACGAGTTTTTTTTTAAAGACGGTGAAGAGATATGTACCCGCGCATGCCCAGGAGAGAAGCCCACATACACGTCAACGCAGCAGTGTGACGTGGCATTCTAGAAGACGGCGCATGCGACCACAAAAAGGACAGGTGTCACCCGACAGGAGCAGAGCAAACAGCCAATCAGAGGCCCAAATACCCTGCTCCATGATCACCTGCCAGTACGAGGTACGAGAAAAGACAAAAAGGACGATATCAGGACACGTGGACCAATCAAGGGAGGACAACGCAGGAAATGACAACGGCCACGATCGTACAAGACAGCTGCCATTCTCCTCACAGCCAATCATAGGCCACCTGAGAAGCCTATAAATACCCTCCTTCGTCATCAGAAGAAGGGATCGAATACCATTACAAAGAATTCATATAGCAAGCTGTGAGAGATAGATTATAGTCGAAACTCTGTAATAATCGTATAACAGTGTCTTGTATCTTGTCCTGATAATATATATAAAGCTCGTCCTTTGCATTATTAGTACATTATCATTGTTATACTTGATTATTAGATTGATGTTTCTTCATTGGCGCCATCCGTCTATTGAGTTATCAAGAACAGCAACCTAAAAACTTCTATCTCTCAAAAAACCAGTGATGAATTCTTTACCGGAACGATGGACGCTCTAGTAGGCATGTCCGGCACTGGTGCTGCTACGGCAAACACCAGCCAGCCTGACAGCCATACGGAAGAGCAGCTCCACGGTACAGATGCGGGCCGTACCCCGTCCTCCGGGACGAGGCAAACCCCATCTTTCCACTTTGTAACTGACAATATCCAAGCTTCTCCCACTGGGCCTACCGCGCCGATGGTTAGTCCGGAGGTGTGGTACGCACAGCAAAAAGAAGCTCTGAGACAAGCATTCATTGCCAAAATTAAAGAACAACAACTGCGAGAGGCATCCCGCGCGTTATCCTTCAGCGAAGGAAGACCCATCGCCACGTCAGAAGGGCCATCCAGAGCTGCGGGACATGCCGGCGGAAGCAATCATGACACTGACCCAACATGGAGGGAAGACTCCGACGAGTCACAGAGTCGTTTTCAACGTGACACAAGCCAGTACTTGACCAACACCGTTGATCGAGCACACTTGTTGTCCAGAGAAGACGATCTCACAAAACCATACTACCCTCCCTCGTTCAGTGAAAAATCAAAGTTTACACCGCGCATCGCACTCGCCACGCTACCCGACGGGACAAAAATGCCGAGCACTTTGGGAAAGTTCGACGGCACTGGCGACCCTGATGACCATCTACGAAGTTTCGAGGTCGCAGGAAAATGCGCGCGGTGGACCATGCCGGCATGGTGTCATATGTTCGCGCAGACGCTTACGGGCGCAGCGCGAGTATGGTTTGACAGCCTGCCGAACGGAAAGATAGACAATCTGAAAGAGCTAACTGACAAGTTCTCAGATCACTTCAGTCAAAACAAAAGAATCGAGCGTGATTCCACTGACATTTTGCAAGTTAAAAGGCGCGATAACGAGTCCATCGAGGATTATATCACCAGGTTCAATCGCGAGGCTTTACAAATTGGTCCAATCGGATTTGAGCTCATGAAAGCAGCATTTATGCAAGGCGTAAGATGCAACTCGTTGATCCGCACACTGGCCGGATGCACAGGCATGCCAAACACATGGGAAGAGATCATGCGCGGAGCGAAGAATTATGCAAAGACCGAAAGAGAGCTATCCGTCTGGAGCAGAATTCAAGCACCACAGTACACAGATACACAGGCGCAAGCAGTGCGCAACCGAAACAATAGGCATGACAGGAAGGTGAAGGGCAATGTCTGGACGAGGCTTCAAGGAGCCGACCAGACAGCCCCAAAGCCCTCCGCACCACAAGATTATCAGCGCAACACCTCACTCGTGCACAAGTCCAACAGAAGGAGTCACAACAATTGGACCCCTTTAACCAAAACACCAGCGCAAGTTCTAGCAACGGAAAACGTTGACTTCCCGGAGCCTAAGGTCATCAAACGGCGCGAAGGGTTGGACCACAACAAGTTTTGCGCCTACCATCAAGACATCGGTCATGACACCGATAAATGTTATCAGCTAAGACAAGCCATTGAAGACGCACTGAAGTCCGGCAAGCTCAGCCACCTGCTACAAAACGTCGAACGCAAGCAAGCGGCGGGCCCTCCGCCAAAAAGGATAAAGAATGTAAGCATGATGACACATAGCAGCGGGCGCCGGACCCAAAAGAGAAAAACAGAATCAACAGCAGAATGGAGATTACAGCAGGTATGTTTCCCCGTAATAAAAGGCGGCCCATCGGCCACAAGGGCAATCATTATCACAGCCGTCTTTGACCACTACAGAACCACCAGAGCATTCATGGACACGGGCAGTAATTCGGACATCATGTATGGTCAGTGTTTTGACCTCCTGGACGAAGAAGACAAGCAGCGCCTGCGCCCCATCAACTCTCCGATTATGGGATTCTCCAACGAGGTTGTAACACCCCTCGGAGAAATATCTTTCCCTCTCACTTTGGGCGCGCAAGGGCGGTCGCGAACAGAAGAAGTTACCTTTCTTGTCAGTCCATCCAAGTCCAAATACGATATCATCCTGGGCAGGGACTCTATGGCTTCATACAACATGGTCACCTCCACAGTCCACAGCGCGATCGGTTTTCCCATCCCAAACGGGGTGGCAATCGTATGGGCTAACAGAGAGTGCGCCATGACCACAGAGTCCCACCCAGCCAAAATGTTGAAGCCGTGCCCACGCACAGAACCAGAAAAGTGGATCTTGAACCCAAAGTTCCCTGAACAGCCCATCACAATAGGGCCAGAAATTTCTGAAAACATCAGGGACCATTTGAAGCAGCTCCTCCGCAAAAACATCGACGTTTTCGCATGGCAGCCGTCAGATATGATCGGCGTTCCACGCGAACTCGCCCAGCACAAGCTTAACACATACCGTTCTGTAGAGCCCATCGCGCAGAAGCGCAGAAGCATGGGCGCTGAAAAAACTCAAGCGATGAATGAGCAAGTCGGAGAATTGTTGAAAGCAGGAATCTTGAGGGAGACACGATACCAGACCTGGGTTGCTAACCCGGTGATGGTAAAGAAAAGCAATGGTGGATGGAGGATGTGTGTAGACTACACCGACCTCAACAAAGCATGCCCGAAAGATTGCTATCCTCTGCCAGAAATTGATTTGAAGATAGACTCTCTAGCCCCGTTCCGCTTCAAGTGCTTTCTAGACGCCTACAAAGGCTACCACCAAATCCAAATGGCACTTGAAGATGAAGACAAAACTGCCTTCCGCACAGATAAAGGAGTTTTCTGTTACACAAAGATGCCATTTGGCCTAAAAAACGTCGGGGCCACGTATCAACGACTGATGGACCGCGCATTCGCCAAGAAGATCGGGAGAAACCTAGAAGTCTATGTGGATGACCTAGTCATCAAGAGCAAAGAAGAGGATCAGATGCTGAAAGACATTGAAGAAACCTTCAAGCACTTAAAAGCAATCTGCATGAAGCTGAACCCAAGCAAATGCGCTTTTGGGATGGAAGAAGGCAAGTTTCTTGGGGTTGTAGTCACCAAAGATGGGTTCAGACCAAATCCTGAAAAGATACAAGCCATCGCGCAAATGCCCTCCCCCATCCACCCTAAAAGAAGTTCAAACGCTGAACGGGCGCCTTGTAGCAATCAACCGCTTTCTGTCACACCATGCAACAAATCCATTCCATTCATCGAAACACTGAAAAGCTGTTTGAAAAAGAACCATTTTAAATGGACGACAGAGGCAGAGAAGGCTTTTCAAGAGATGAAAGAATGCTTGATGGACTTACCAACGCTCACCGCTCCACTCCCTAGGGAGCCCTTAACGATGTATCTTTGCGCCACAGAGCAGGCGGTGAGCGCGGTACTAATGGTAGACAGAAAGCTGGTCCAAACGCCTATCTACTACGTCAGCAGGGTGCTAACAGACGCAGAGTCCAGGTACACCACCATGGAGAAGCTAGTTTTAGCCCTCGTTCACGCATCAAGAAGGTTGCGCCGCTATTTCCAGGGCCACCCCATCAACGTGCTGAGCGATTACAAGCTAAACAATGTCCTATCAAAGCCAGAAGTCTCTGGAGATTAGCAAAGTGGGCGATTGAGCTGGGTGAACACACCATCTACTACAAGACACGCTCGACAATCAAAGGACAAGTACTAGCTGACTTCATAGCGGAGGTACCAAAAGAAAAAATCGAAGAATGCAAAGCCGAACAAGACCCGCAACCAACGGACGATGAAAAGGCCATCTGGAACCTCTACACAGATGGGGCCTCAACGAAGATGGCGTCGGCGCGGGGATACGCTTGGTTAGTCCGGAAGGAGCAGAATTCACTTACGCGATAAGGCTCGAATTCAAAGCCACCAACAATGAGGCTGAATATGAGGCATTCCTCGCCGGACTACGCATCGCGCACAAGCTGGGCGCAAAGCACATCTTCGCGCATGTCGACTCAATGTTGGTTGCCGGTCAAATCACTGGGAAATATGAGGCAAAAGAGCCCTCAATGATCATGTATCTCCAGCGCGCCAAAGAGCTCATGGCTACCTTCCCCAGCTGCACCATCGACCACATCAAACGCAGTCAGAACAAGCCGGCGGACGCTCTAAGCAAAATAGCTTCTACAACCTTCAGCCATCTAGCAAAAGAAGTCCGAATCGAAACGCTAAGCGAACCGTCTGTGCCACCCAAGGAGGTCAACGTTATCCAAACGGGTGCTGACAGCTGGATGACTCCGATAACATCCTATCTGACCACCGGCGCCCTGCCCGAACAACGCGCCGAGGCTAGAAAGATACAGCACAAAGCCCTGCAGTACCAAATTCAAGACGGAGTGCTCTATCGGAAGTCATACCTAGGGCCATTGCTGCGGTGCGTGGATGCAGTTGACGCGGACTATTTGGTGCGGGAGATACATGAAGGAATATGTGGGATACACGCGGGGCCACGCATGGTGGTCGCAAAGATTATGAATGCGGGATACTATTGGCCAGGCATGCACTTAGACGCCTTAAAAATCATCCGCAAATGCGACTCATGCTAGCGACACGCCCACAACACCCTGCGTCCTAAGAACGAGCTCATCCCAGTGACTTCAGCATGGCCATTTCAGAAATGGGCCATCGACCTGGTGGGACCATTCCCAATGACGACAGGCAAAAGGAAATTCCTGATAGTCGCCATTAACTACTTCACCAAATGGGTCGAAGCCAAGCCGCTCGCTGAAATCACGGCCAACCATGTGAAGAAGTTCATTTGGGAATTCATCATTTGCCGCTTTGGGCTGCCCATGTCGATCGTCACAGACAATGGGACTCAATTTGCGGACAAGGGGTTGCTGAAATGGTACGCGGACTTGCACATCCAACAATCTTCACCTCGGTCGCGCACCCGCAGGGCAACGGCCAGGTCGAACGTGCAAACCGCAGCATCGTAGAGGGTATCAAATCCAGGTTGGGAACAAAAGGAAAGGCTTGGGCAGAGGAATTACCGAGCGTGCTATGGGCCAATCGCACACTAACCAAAACGAGCACTGGCGAAACCCCGTTCAGCCTCACATACGGCTCTGAAGCCATGATACCTGCGGAAATTGGATGCCCATCCCCAAGAGTCCTTTCGGCAACCACAACAGACAACGATCGAGAGCTACGCACAAACCTCGACCTAGCAGAAATACGCCACGAAGGAGCAGCAATAAGAGAGGCAAATTACAAGCAACAGCTCGAGCGCTACTACAATGCGAAAGTCAAACCCCAAACGTTCAGAGCCGGAGATTTTGTCTTGCGGAACAATGAGGCCAGCGGCGCCCTCCCCAAAGGAAAGTTAACCCCAACTTGGGAAGGGCCATATCGCATATAAGAAGTCCTTGGCAAAGGAGCCTACAAGCTATCAACGTTAGAAGAAAAGCCGGTTCCCCGAACATGGAACGCGGCACAATTGAGAAAATGTTATATGTAATTCCGAACCACAATGTAACAAAGGCCAATGCGCCGTTAAATGAAATGAAATACAGCAGTTCCTTTACTTTACATGCGCTTACCCTCACAAACTTAGAAATTGCATGAGAAAATCTGCAATTTCCCTAAAAATGCGCGTTGCATGGTTAAGATGCAACGCGCACCCTAAACATTGTATGGTTAAGATACAATGTCATAAACTTAGAAATTGCATTGAAGAAATCTGCAATTTCCCTAAAAATGCGCGTTGCATGGTTAGATGCAACGCGCACCCTAAACATTGTATGGTTAAGATACAATGTCACAAACTTAGAAATTGCATTGAGAAAATCTGCAATTTCCCTAAAAATGCGCGTTGCATGGTTGGATGCAACGCGCACCCTAAACATTGTATGGTAAGATACAATGTCACAAACTTAGAAATTGCATTGAGAAAATCTGCAATTTCCCTAAAAATGCGCGTTGCATGGTTAAGATGCAACGCACACCCTAAACATGTATGGTTAAGATACAATGTCATAAACTTAGAAATTGCATTGAGAAAATCTGCAATTTCCCTAAAAATGCGCGTTGCATGGTTAGAGATGCAACGCGCACCCTAAACATTGTATGGTTAAGATACAATGTCGTAAAACTTAGAAATTGCATTGAGAAAATCTGCAATTTCCCTAAAAATGCGCGTTGCATGGTTAAGATGCAACGCGCACCCTAAACATTGTATGGTTAAGATACAATGTCATAAACTTAGAAATTGCATTGAGAAAATCTGCAATTTCCCTAAAACTGCGTGTTGCATGGTTAAGATGCAACGCGCACCCTAAACATCGTATGGTTAAGATACAATGTCATAAACTTAGAAATTGCATTGAGAAAATCTGCAATTTCCTAAAAAATGCGCATTGCATGATTAAAATGCAACGCGCACCTAAACATTGTTTGGTTATCATACTATGACTTAAAGTCCGAAAGTTACATTGAGAATTCTGCAACTTCCCAAAAGTGCGCGCTGCATAGGTGAGATGCAACGCGCACCTTAAGCATTGTATACTTTAAACACAATGTCTTATACAATGAGTATGATTCAAACTTACACTTGAACTTACGATATGCGCTAAAACAAAACATATTACTTGCGCAACAAAATTTCAAAAACAAAAGATATATATACATATCTACAAACAGTTCAGTATTACAAAGTTCGACAAATGTTAAAGAACAAACATGGACAGGTAAAATAAACAAGCGACATCCAGCTTCATTTCTTGAGCTCTGAAGACGAATCGCTGAAGTCATCGTCTTCATCCGACCCTGATAGCTCCAATCTTTCACTGCCTTCGGGTTGCTCCCCAAGCCCCAAGTCAGCCGCAGTCAGCTTCTTCATGGCATACTCGCGCCGCGTGTGCGTCAAGCCCTGTTTATCAAACGACTCCTTGAGCTCGAAAAGCTTGGCGGTCGCGATGGCAATCAACGAAGTCAACAGTTCATACTTCAGCTCATCGAACTCGGCGGCTTTCTTGGCGAGCACGGCATCTAAATCCTGCTTATATAGCGCGAACTGCTCCAGCGGCTTGCCAGCCTGCGCATGCTCGTAGCCTTCAATAAATCCAGCTTTACGCCCAACCAGCTTTGGCGGCAGCATTCACGGCCTGCCACGGCTTGGCGTGTCTGGGCGCAATTCTTCACATGATAAGCAACCTGCGCAACATTCAGAAGGCATGTTCCATAAACGCATACGCACAAAAAATAATAAAAAAAAAGACAATACAAGGACAAACCTCAGGGACGCAACGGCTGAGCACCCATGCGCGATCCTCTTTCAGCACACTCTTTTCATTCTGAGCATCCAGCAACTGAGTCTCCAAAGAAAGGATCTTTTGCTGCAAGGAAGATTCTCCTTATCCAACGCTTCATGCGACTCCTGCCACTGCTTAATATCCTTATCCTTCTCTCGCAGCAAGTCGCGGGCTTCAATCAGTTTGTCATAATGTTGCTTCACAAGTCTGCCCTTCACATCTAACTCCTTGTGGAGCTCTTCCTTCTCTACTTCGACCTCCGCTATGCGCTTCTTCGACGCCTCCATCTTGGCGTTGGTCTTGTCACAAGCAATCTTCCATTGCTCCTCCCGCTCGGAAATGTGCGCCTGCAGCTTGTCGCGCTCCTCACGGAATGTGCAGCATCCCATTTAGCGCGTTTAACTCGGAGTGCATACGGTCGCGCTCCTCGTAACTTGCTGCAAAGTTTGATGGGACTGCTGCAAATCTTGATGAAACCTATGGCGGTCGTGCGCCATCAGCCCCCATTCGCGCACAATCTCCGCTGAGGTGGATAACATGTTAGCCACACTGAGAATGTGGTCATCCATAAGCTCACCGCGCGGACGCGTGGCTTGAAAGTCACGTTCAGCAGGAGAGGAACAATGTTCGCCAGAAATTGGCGACATTCTTCTACATTCAGAAACCGGGTGGCCGTGTCAAGGTCCAGCTAGGCACAAAATGCCAGCAGCCGACTCACCACCCCCGGCAGGAAGAGCGCCAGAAAAAACTAGGCTTCGGCTCCGTCACAACCCGCCTCTCACTCTCCTCATCGTCATCCACAGTCATGTCCACACCATGGGACCATACCCCTCGCTGATATCCGGCGGTGACACCTGCCCGTCACCACCCTCGGGGAACATCTGGGGCAGGGGTGGGGAGTCGCACTGGTGTCGGCGACCGTGGAGGGGTAGCAAAAGGCGGCGGCGTGGATACCCGCACAGGCGTGGGTGACGCTGTAGGACGGTGACTGATGCGCCGCCGGAGAAGAAACCGCTGACACTCCACCCTTGCAACTCCACATGCGGTGGTTCTTCGGTTTGCACAGCGGGAGACGCTTGGCCTTGCAGGTTCGAGTGTTAAAACTCATCGTCATCCACAGTCATGTACATTCCGCTGCGCTAAACACACCAAGCAAAGCAGCCGCTGCAAAAACAAACAACAAGGGTCATTAACGAGGCAAAGCATTAAAATGCATAAACAAGAGAGATGGAAAACACTTACCCAGTAAACTCTCCTCTGCGGAATGACAAGGTCGCCCAACTTACCCTTTTCTCAGCAGGAGATGCCGCTCCCCGGCAACCTTCTTCCTTTTCCCCACCCGACGCGCTTGGACGTTTTTTAGGGGTGAGGCGCATCAGCAGCAGCAGGCCCAGATCCAGACGCCCCTGCGGAAACGGGGTTTAGTTACCACCCGCTCACAGCCTCCTCAGCTAACTTCCTCTACCGACTCCCCTTGCACGAACGCATCTGAAAGTTCAACGTAGCTTCGTTCAAAAGGCTGATAATTTGAAAATACCTATTCACCACTTTCGTGGTTTAAAACAAAAGAGTAGTCTTCACCTTCAACCGCACCCGCTTGCGAAACGCATGATGCGATGTACAAGGGAGTCGTCTTCTTCCGTCTCTTCACCAGAGTCACCTTCCGCATGCGGGGAGATGGGTGCGGGGTCTTGAACGCCTGCAGACGATGGAAGTGGCGAAAGCATAGATGCGTCAGAAGACTCATCACTAGATAACACAATTAAAGGGAAACACGTCCGCATGAAATGTTGACTGGCGAAGGATTCTCATAAAGCGGTGATGACTCACCTGCTTCAGTAATCAACAGCTGCGCAAGGGCAGGCTCCCGCGACGCGTCGTCCAACTTCGGACGAATAAGCGTGTCCCATGCCTTCTCCAAAATATACAGCTCGTTGTCAGCCAACTCCTTGAAGGCAAAACCCATGTCATCCCCGCCAAGAAGCATGGAGTACAAACACGCGACCTTTGCAACCAAACAAACATATAACACGTGTAAATTCGCAATTATCCAAAAACATCTCGGCGGAACGGGTAAAAGAAAGAAAATATAAATAGTTACAAACTTTGCCATTTTCAGTAAGGTGCGGGTTGCGCCCCTTGACGTCATACTTTATGCTCATCCCCGCCATTACCAGGCCAGTCTCCGGGATCTCGCACACGTCAACAGGGTGGCTAGTCAAAGTTTTAAACCACTCCTGCTCCTTGTACTCTATAAGCACATCTTCCCAATTCCCTCAGCCGGGTCCAACCGACCCATCTCTATGGGAATAACCCCCTGATTGATCCAGAAAAACTTAGGTTTCCACTCCCGGAAACTCTTCACCCTGGCCCCGGCGCAGGCGGAGACCCCAGGGGCGCGGCCTACATGAGAGCCAGCTTTCCACAAAGCTCAAACTGTAAAATACAAAAAACATGTCCACCAGAGGGTTCTATCTTCTGGGAACGGCAACAAAACTCAAAAAAATGTCATCTGGACATCAGACCAGGGTGGATCTGGTTGACATAGAACACCAACCGCCGGATGAAAGTACCGAATAAATTGGGTAATAGGAACCCTAAA